>CM034150.1:755906699-755916699 GCA_019776745.2 Taxus chinensis | reverse complement strand
AGAGGAGTTTGTGGTTTGCACTGCTGCTTCACTAGAGGGTCTCATAGAAAGTTTTATGCAGGAGTGTCTTGTTATTGCGTTTGAGTCACATAAGCTCAAATATTATTGGATTTACTACCCTACAAATGACTTGGATGTTGCAGTATTTATTCACACGCTAATGTGTTGGCGTCATTTCCTTCTAGTTAGGCCATTAATTTTGAGGATATATCACCATAACCATAAGCATATCTTCTCATAGCTTAGCGTTAATGCTCACCAATAGCATTGGATGAATTTATTATGTGAGTATGACATGGAGGTTAAATATATCAAAGGAAAAGATAATTTTATTGAGGATGCACTTAGTAGATGATGACATGTGATTGCTTTCATGACACTAAAGTCAAAACTTTGAGGCAAGATTATTTAGTGTCTTTTAGAGGAAAGATTTTATGAGGGTGCTAGGAAGATGTTTGAGACACATGGTTCCTTAGAGGAAAAATATTTAGGGTGCATTTTAGAGGCAGATGGTCTACTCCTTTTTCAGAGGTGCATTTATTTACCTAAGGAAAGAGATGTTCACAGCCACATTCTTACAGAGGCTCATCGAATCCCATATACACCACATCCAAGAGTAAAGAATATGCACGCCAATCTGAGGGAGATATCTTATTGGCCTGGTCTTCGATGAGATATAGAAGATTTTTTTGTAGCTCACTGTCTTGAGTGTCAGAGGGGTAAAGGATGAGAATTCTCATCTCGTAGCAATTTTCTATCCTCATGATATTCCCGAGTGGAAATGGGAAGTTATCTCCATGGATTTCATTGTCGGAATTCCTCTATCATCTTATCGTCATGATGCCATCATGGTCACTATGGATGATTTCACCAAGGTTTTTCGCTTCTATCCAACCAAGTTCACCTATAATGCACTAGCCATCACCGAAGTGTTTATTGCGGAAATTGACAAATTACACAAGATCCCGAAGACTATCATAAATGACAGGGACACCCATTTACACTTTAGATTTTTGGACTTATTTTCTAGCCTCTCTGGGAATGTAGATTAATTTTAGTTCAACATATCATTCAGAGAGAGATAAAGATACTGAGAGGGTTTATCAAGTTTCAGAGGACATGTTGAGGATGTACGTGATGGACCAGTAGAAGAATTGTGGAACATTATGTACACCAGGTTTTGTTTTTCATACAATATCAAGTATCACTAATCTATCAATATGGCTCCCTAACAGGCCTTTTATGGATGACCATGCATGAAATATTTGAGTTGGGACAAGCTAGTTAATAGAATTATGCTTGGGCCAGCTTATAATAATTACTTGGAGCAACAATTTATATTGATGAGATAGTGTCTTGAATAGGCTAGAACATTCTAGAAGGTGTATGTAGACACCAAGAGGACCGGTCATCACTTTGCAGTGGAAGACAATGGCTTCTGTAGGGTTCATCCACATAAGATCCCAATCCACTATGGAAAGGGTTCTAAGGTTTCACATCATTTTTTGGGGCCATTTAATATCTTAGAGGTCACATGTCAGGTTTTCTACCGCTTGGCTTTGCCACCATGCCTTGCACGAGATCACGATGTTTTTCATGTATGAGTATTATGTAGATGTGTTCTTCACATTTCTCATGTACTGGATTTTTCAACATTACAGTTGGAGGGACAAAGGACAGTGGACACTAGATCCCTATGCACATCCTGGAGCATCAGAGATTGGCCCTTTAGGGATGAGACTTTGACCTGGGTTATAGTGCAGTGGTATAGATATTATGAGACAAAAAAGAAATGTGAGTAACTACACCATTGAGGGTTCTATATCCCTATCTCTTCCAGTGAATTCTAGGAGGAAGTCTAATTTTAGGAGAGGGGGATGTAGTGCCTACCCTTTTTCTTACCAAAGTTTCTTGTCGACTCATTACTTCTAGTATAGTTTGGACATGGTTTATAGCTCTATCTATATATTATGTGATTTCATTTGGATCTTTTGATGGCTACAATGATGGTTAGGGTGTGAAGCACAAATATAGGTAGTGATATTTATCATAGTGTCATTTGAACACACGATTTTAGTTTTCTAGTAGTACATGATACAATTTAGTCCTATTTGACCTATGATGCAATTTATGTTATTATTTCATACTTTGATAACACTTGTGTATTTTGGCTATAGCATATTATCATGATTATTGTAGTTGGAGCTCATATATTGCTTAATTATGGATATAGGTTGATAGTATATGACCATCATGGTTTGATATTTTTTATTTCTTTTTTTAACATGATAACCATGATTATTTATCATCATTATTTATTGGATTTATATATATTGGGCAGGTATGTTTAATGTTTGCAATGAGTGTGCAGATTATAGGGCACATAAATAATTGCATGATTGATTTAATCATTGTATGTGTGGTTTGTGACGTAAATTTAAATGGGCACCATGGTTGACCCCAAAATTTGTAATTAATGTAATTGTGTTTTATTAGTCTTTTGTAAAATAGTTTTAGGGGGCGTAATGATCCCCACTTGAATTAGAAGTGTACTATATGAATTCATTTTTTTATGAGGATGTGTCACTTAGACACCCCTAGGGTAAGCCCCACAACCTCAACTCTTGTGCCACTTAGCTCAAACTCGGATTTGGGCTAAAAGTGGCAATTTGTGTGTTCACTTTGCAAGTTAGGAACTTCCCTATCATGGAAAAGGACCCCTTGGACCCTTCCTATTGGGTAGATGGGTCTCTTTTCAAGGCCAAATGGGAGTTTCCCTCTCATTTGACCACTCACACATCACTTTCTTGTAAGTGTGTTGGTATTCGTGTGTGTGTTAAAAGTTGTAGAAGTTTGTTTTAATCACATTTTGGGTAACTTAGAATTTATCTCCTAAAATGAGAGTTGTATATTCCTTGCTTTTGTATTTGGAATATTTGTGTGGGAAAGAGAGAAGGGTGACACATGTAATCCTCT
Source organism: Taxus chinensis (assembly GCA_019776745.2). NCBI lineage: Eukaryota > Viridiplantae > Streptophyta > Pinopsida > Cupressales > Taxaceae > Taxus > Taxus chinensis. The sequence goes on along the minus strand of CM034150.1, from coordinate 755,913,723 downwards.
CATTTGATTGAATTGTTTATTGGGTTTTCTTGTAATATTCCCTCATGGAAAGGGGTATGGACTCTTTGGTCATTTGGAATTTTTAAGTGTGGGAGATTTCTGGGTGTGCTTATTGATCTTGGAGCTTGGATTTGGCTTGAAATTTTTGCATTTTGGATTTGGGAGTTGATCTTGGAGCTTTGGATTTGGTGTGGATTAGATAGCTTAGAAACTTCGAGAGATATTTTGGGTAGGATTCTTGTGCCTTGTTTTGTTTTATTATATGTATTTGAAGAAGAAAGTGGATGTTGTGTATGGCTATGTGTTTTGAATGTTATTGTATGGTTAGGATTTTGTTTGTTTAATTTATTTTCTCCATCAATCATGTGTTGTGATGGATTTTTGAGTAGTGTGGGGCAAGAGGGAGGGAATTTTCCTCCTTACCCGCATGGCTTGTTGGAAAATCCTTGTTGGTATTATTTATCTTTGTTCCCTCATATGGTTTGAGGTGCGGAAGGTTGTTTATATGGTTTGAACCACATTCCCCATCCTCAGAAAGGAAACCCAATGAAGTTTGAAAATCCTCCCACGGAGTAATTTTGGTGCTTGTGAGGAGAAATAAGGAGGGTTGTGTTTTGCATGGAGGGATAAAGAGGGCATTGATAATAATTACAGGTGCTTTTACAAAGATATTAAATTGATCAATGGAGTCAAACACAAATATTTATTATTTCACTCTGTAACTTCATCCTTCTAATACAATGGGCTATTATATAGCCACAATAATAGGTAAACCAACTTCCTATTAAATAATAAATCATATTAACTACATATAACAATACATGAGTTCTTTTAACAACTCGTTTAATATTCAATTTTTATTATGTATGTTGTTTACAACAACCTAACTTACAAACATAATAATATTTACCTTTAGGGTAAGTGCATGAACTTGGGGGGAAAAAGTGCACAAAAACACGTAAATAGACGAAACAACGCACAGCGTTTTTGCTAAAATATGCTTGCGTTTTAATTTTTTAGGCTAGGTAATCACCAAACCTATAACGCGTACACATTTCAAAGAAGTCAAAATGTGCAAGCATTTTGAGTAGTATGGACCATGTATATGTGTTTTTAGTGGTTTATACTTACATAAATAGGAAGTATAAGATTTATTTTATTATTTCTTATAATTTAAATTTATTTTAGCAAATATAAGAAATTAGGGTCACTCCGCACCTTATGGAAGTGGTCTCATAGCTCTAACAGTTATAATCTAGAAGATAGTTTTTCAAAATCTAATATGGTTAGTACTTACTCATTTTCAAGATTTCAGCAAATGAGCTATTACTTTCAGGGCATATATATTGTAGCTGGTCTTTGCTTTAGGAAAGCATATAGTCCTTTTTTAGGTTTTTTGACCTTCTAAAATGGATTTTGGCCCTACCATTGCTTCAATTGCTACTGATTTTTAAATTTGTTCCATAATTCACTTTAGTGACCATGAATTAACTCTATGATGTTTGTCTACTTCTTACTAAAAAGAGATCCTCACTTTGTAGATAGAGGATTGTTCCTTGAATGGGATTCCTGTCCTATGGCCAAAATGAGTGATTGTAATGTGCCTCCTCCTTAAGCGTGTGATAACACTAATAGGTGTTGAATGAGTTGTTATGAATAGTACCAAGTGAATTGCATCAAGTGAACTTAGATGATTGCTCATTCTTAGAAACATGGTGCTCCATATAAAGATCATCCCTTTACCTTTCCTAGCTCTAAAAGCATCCTTTCGTGGAATCAAATTCATGATTATCATACATGATTTTTCTAATATGTCTCTTTTAGAGACAACCGATGCCTTAATACTTCACAAATAATGGTCCTTGATAACTCGGTGACATGACTATCTCATTTTGCCTTGTTCTGAAGGGTGTTCAATTAACTACAGAATGGCCAAAAATGCTTTGTTAGGCCTTCAAAGTAAGTAGTCTCTCATCAAAAAGTAAATGAGTCAATCGATCACCCTTAAACAGTATTCCCTACACACTGAAACACACTGAATGATTTTTTTCTCACTTTCCTTTGGGTGAGGGTTTATGATTTAGGGTTTAGGGTTTAGGGCTCGGGGTTTAAGGTTTAGGGCTAAGGGTTTAGGACTCAAGGTTTAGAGTTTAGTGTTTAAGGCTCATAGTTCAGATTTTATGGTTTAGGGGTTTAGGGCTCAAGGAATAGGGTTCATGGTTTAGGGTTTATGGTGTAGGGTTTATAGTTCTGGGTTTATGGTTCACGGTTAAGGTTTAGGGTTTAGGGCTCAAGGTTCAAGTTTTAGGGTTTAGGGGGTCAAGGTTGAAGGTTTAAGGTTTATGGATGAAGGTTCAGGATTTAGGGATTAGGGATTAGGGTTTAGGGTTTAGGTTTTAGGGTTGAGAGTTAAGGGTTTAGGTTTTAGGGTTGACAATTGAGGGTTCAGGGTTTAGGGTTAAGGGTTTACTTTTTAGGGTTTAGGGTTGAGGGTTTATGTTTGAGGGTTAAAGTGTTAGGATTTTGGATTAGGGCTTATGTCATAGGGCCTAGGGTTCAGGGTTTAGGGTTTAGGGTTTAGGGTTTAGGGTTTAGGGCTCAAGTTTTAGGGTTTAGGTGTCAAGGTTTAGGTTTTAGGGTTTAGGGTTTAGGGTTTAGGATTTAGGGCTTAGAGTTTAGGTTTTAGGGCTTAGGGTTTAAGGTTTAGGGTTGAGGATTTAGGGTTTATGAGTTAGGATTTAAGCTTTAGGGTTGAGGATTTAGGTTTTAACGGTTAAGGGTTTAGGAGTTATGGTTTAAGTTTTAAATGTTAGGGTTCAGGGTTTAGGGAAAAGGGTTCATTGTTTAGAGTTTAGGGATCATGGTTGAGGGTTTAGGGGTTAGGCTTGAGAGTTGATGGTTCAACATTTAGGACTCAGGGTTTAGTTTTTAGGGTTTAGGGTTAAGGGTTCAAGTTTTAAGGTTTTTGCTTAGGGATTATGGGTTAGGGCCTACGGTTCAGGGCTTAGGGTTTAGGGTTTAGGGCTTAGGTTTAAGGTTTAGGTTTTAGGGTTTAGGGTTTAGGGCTCAGGGTTTAAGGTTTAGGGTTGAGGATTTAGGGTTTATGGTTTAGGGTTTAGGATTTATGGTTTAAGGTTTAAAGGTCATGGTTATTTGTTTAGGGAAAAGGGTTTATGGTTTATGGTTTAAGGCTCGAGGTTTACGATTTAGGGGTTAGGGGTTAGAGTTGAGGGTTCATGATTTAAGGCTCATGGATTAGGCTCACCCATTTAGTCATAGTAATGTTCTATGTCTTACCCATTCTTATAAGTATCAAGACAAAGAGTATTCAACTAAAAAAGGTTAATCTACTTCGTAGGAAGAACATTCAAGGGAGTCATCATAATTTGATGCATTTTATCGACTGATATTTTAAAGGAGGGAAATGCCCATTGCATGCAAACTATTTCACTCACTATAATGTTTTGTGTCTTACCCATTCTTATTAGTATTGACAGAGAGTATTCAACTGAAAAAGGGTTCATTGACTTCGTATAAACAAAAATCAAAGAGATTCATCAAAATTTGATGTCTTTCATCTATTGATATTTTGAAGGAGGAAAATTCCCATCGAGCTCATAAACAAGGTAGTTGTAAAAGAAGACTTAATGATTGTTCTAGGCACAAGACTAGGAAATATGGTCCTAAGATATTCAAAAAATGAACTCACTCATGAGACCTACTAGAAATATAGGAGGTTTAGGGGTTAGAGCTTAGGGTTCTGGATTTAATGTTTTAGGGTTTATGGCTTAGGGATCAGGGCTCAGGGTTTAAGGTTTCAAAGATTCAGGGTTTAGGGTCCAGGGTTTAGGTTCTGAAAATGTTTCTCCAGAGTGCAATGTTTATTATTCTAATTTTAGACACTTGATGATTCCTGAATTTCCAGGGTCCTAGGTCACATGACCCCAGTAGTCCTCAATCCTTAAGGATATAGGGATCACACCACTACTTAGGCTTCCAGGGTTTATAATGATAGAGACTTAGGGTTGTAGGGTTCATGTTATAGACTTCTAGGAGTTGTACTGCATTTCGAGCTGTTTAGAAATCAGGGTCAAACCCTTCACTAGGATTAGGCTTTACTAATCCTATCTTTTTTAAGGTGCTTTTGAAAGCATCCATGGGACCTTTATAATAGAATGAATTAGGCAATAAATGGTTTAGGGTTTACTAAGCCGTAGGGCCATCTAGAATCCCAGGGTTCAAAATTTAGGGGTAAGAATGCATTGTTTAAGGTATGCGATTGATACCCCTGTGTGTTCTAGAGTCATTCCCCTGTTAAGCTATAGGGGTTAGTCATGGGTTTGAAGGTACTTACAGGCTAGAGTTCTGGGCTCAAGATTTACAATCCAGGGCTCAGTAGTAGAAGAGATTTAGGGTTTAGGGCTCGAGAGGATTAGGATGTAGGGTACAAGGCTAAGGTTCAGGGTCTGATCCTACATCTCGCGATTAGGGTATATTTTTCATGGTCCAAGGTCCTTATGACATTAATTTTCAGTGTTCAGAATGGTTATTGGTTTCCAGGTCTTCCAATGGGCTAGAGGTTCTGGCTCTGCATAATACCGTATTTAGGAAATATGACAAATGTGAAATTTGTTTCAGGGTTATGGATTTAGAAATTGACAGTTCAAGAGCACAAGTATCATGGTTGAGGAGAAACATGTTTTAGGTCAGAGATGTGTAATATGCATTACATCGAACAAAGTAGATGCCATATCCATTTAAAGTTACTTGTCCCACCCCTTCATAAACAAGGTAGTCTGTATAAGAAGATTCAATGATGGTTCTAGGCACAAGAATACAAATGTCATATTAAAAAATATCCAGGTTTCCTTCGAAAGTTTTCACTAGTCCCCAATCCTAGTCGAGTCGTTCAATGGAGACACTGAAAGTTTGTTTCCATTAAAAATAAAGAAAGAGATATTTGTGAGAGACTAGAGTTGTGAGAAAAAAAATAGATATGAGAGTGAGATTGATAGTTTCTTGGAAGGCACATCACACCCTTCACTAGGGTTTAGGACTACCACTAGGGTCTTAATTTGTTCAAGGGATTTAGGGTGGTAAAATCCATAGGGTTTAGGGTTTATGGAATTATCAGGGAATGTAGGGTCACTAGGGCTCATAGGTTTAGAGTTACTCCCATTTAGGGTTTAGGGTATAATAGTTTAGGGTTAAGGGATTGATAACCCCTTAGTGGTCTTAGCCTGATCAAGGTTTGGGTACTTAGGGTTTGAACAGCTTCATGAAGTTCTGTAGGGATCGAGGTATTCAGGGTATTATAACACTTGAGAGTTTAGGGGTCTTCGGAGTATAGGATACTGTAGGAAATTCAATTATGGTCCTACACCTATGAATTGTTATAGGGTCTCTAGGGTTTTTTTGTTTCCTTTAAGATTTAGGGTTTTTTTGCTTATGGCTAAGCATTTAGGGTTTCCTGGGTCCAATGGCTCATCCTGGTTTAGGGTAATAGGGCATACATGGTTTTATGTTTTAGGATTTAGGGTTGAGGGTTTTGGGTTTTCAGAGTTTAGAATTTATTTACATTCAAGAGTTTATGGTTTATGTGGGGAGAAACAAATTTGGTTTAGAGTTTAGGGTAATATATGCAGTTTACAAGGCACAGGGTTTAGATGTCATAGCCACTTAGGGTTTAGGGTTGTAACACCTCTCATAAACATTTAGGTATCTCTATAGGGAAACTCAATGATGTTTCTAGGCATGAGACTATGAAATATTGATGAAATATGGTTTATGGTTTAGGATTTAGGGTTTAGGGTTCATGGTTCAAGGGTTAAGGGTTTAGGTTTTAGGGTTTAGGGTTCAAGAGTTAAGGGGTAATAGCATTTAGGGTTTAAGGCTCTAGGGTTTTGGGCTTAGGGCTTAAGTGCTTAAGGCTTAGGGTTTACGGATTTAAGGTTAAGGAGTTAATCGGGTTTAGGGTATTTAGGGCTTCGGGTTTAGGGTTTAGGGTTTAGGTTTTAGGTTTTAAGGTTTATAGGCTTAGGGTTTTATGGTTTATGGTTTATGGTTTAGGGTTTAGGGATTTAGGGTTTAGGGTTTAAGTGTTTAGGGTTTATGGTTGTATGGCTTAGGGCATATGGCTTAGGACATAAGGTTTAGGGTGGTAAAAATAGGGGTTAGGGTTTAGGGTTTAAGGCTTTAGGGTTTAGGGCTTAGGGTATATATGGTTTAGAGGTTAAGGGTTTAAAGTTTTAGGGATTAGGGTTTAGGCATGTAGGGTTCAAGTCTTAGGGTTTAGTCCTTTAGGGATCAATGGTTTATGGTTTATGGTTTAGGAGTCATCGTTTATGGTTTAGGGTTGTGTTTTTGAGTGACGATTCAAGGTTTCGGTCTTAGCATGAAAAGCTCATGTGTAAAACATGAGTTACCAGGAGTTGAGGGATAATGGCTTAGGGTTCTAAAACCTCAAGTGATTACTTAAGTGTTTAGGGCTCACTATTATGAAACCTACATGTGTTATGGTTTAGAATTTAGGATGCTCTCTAGGTCTAATTACAAGGTCAAGGTAGTGATGGATCACTCTCTTTAGGGTTTAAAGGCCTCCAGTAATTATAGTCTTAGTGATCACAAATCAACTCCATGATTCTCAACCATTTTTTGATTATCTTCACTTAATGAATAGGTATTCACCATGTAGATGGAAGTCGTTTTCACTGAATGAGGTTCTTTTCATGTGGCCACATGTTTGACTAAAATGATGTGGTTATAATTTCCTTCCTCCTTTGAATAGTGATCACACTACAAGGTTCAAATGAGTGGTTAAGAACAATACCAAGTGAGTGACATCAAGTGAAACTCAAATGATTTCTCATTATTACATACATGGAGCTCTCTATGAAGATCATCCTCTTACCCCTCTTGGCTCCAAAATTCTCCTCAATTTTCTGAGAACATGATGGAATGATAAGACTATCTTAGAAGAGATGAATAGATTCACAGGTTCCTAGATTTGAAGTTTCTTAGTTGA